>VUYV01000152.1:1137177-1172778 GCA_008711295.1 Anarhynchus alexandrinus
TCTTTTTTTTTCTTTTTTTTTTTTAATCTGAAATTTGTTCATATGGAAGCTGATATTTTGCATTTGTCAGGATTTCTGGATCCATAGCAGTCCTCACAGACTTACAATAAATGTTTTTGCTAGGCTTCTATGTTTCTGGCTATTTCTAGAGAGCCTTGGCACATCATCACTGTGCTGTGTTTGCACCAAATGCAAAACTTGTGAGATCTATTAGACATATGAAATGTGCTCAAAATCCTTGTGTGTGTGCAGGATGTATTTACTCTTTCAGAAAGCACTTGGGTGAACATAGTCAGGAACCAATGAGCTACACAGTTTGTGCACAAGAAATCTGACATCTCTGATTTGTCAGATTTAGTGCATGTACTAAGACTATTTGTGTGGCAGATTTGTAACAGAATCAGTGCTTTTTAGAAGCACATGTTCATTATCAGTCTAAAAAATTCTGAACTGACACATGATAGCTGCAGCTTGGGTTTTTAGCCACTCCAAGTATGTCATGAGCGTGCTAAATCTTGCTTGCAGAAGGTTGGTTGGATGGTTTGTGTTATCTTGCCTTTTGTGTAGCACAGCACGTATTTTACTTAACAGTGTTGGCTGTAGAGGGCATTATAATTTATGGATGTGACAATGATAGCCTAAAACCCAAGCACCTGTGGCTTAATGAGAACCAGAGATAAATTAGTACCACAAGAGTATGGAAAAACAAATGAGAATATGTTTTTGTAGGGTAAAATCTGTTTTCTGCCACAAATTGGCTCTCCTGAGTCTTTGTGTAAAATTAGCCTTAAACCCATGTTGCAAAGGTTGGATTCAGATGTCTGCAATGGTTGATGAAGAATGATTGAGATTGTGCTGAGGGAGACTTTAAATCTCCATTTGGAGTCTAGGAAGCAGCAGCAGGTACTATGGCAAGTAATGCTTTGAGTTTTCTTTGAACCTTCCTTCTTATTCAGAGAGAAAAGGAGTAACGTCTATTCTGAGATCCAGGAGGCTTGCTTTCTTGTTTTGTAGTTTTTAAAGAACTATGACATTAGGAAGAATTCAAAACTTGCGTTTTTATTAAATGACACTTCTTCAACTCTTGGAAAATTCCTGTTGTGTCTGATTTTTTTTTTTTTATGTCTTCTTTTGACAAAGCAATTCAAAACCAATCAGAATTTGTTAAACAGATTTAATGGAGTTAAAATAGAATGAAATGTGTGGTTTGGTCTTCAAATACTAAGTCTAGCAGAATATTCCATACTGCCAGTAAAGAAGTTTGTCATGCTGCACTAAAGAGCAGCATAGTGATTGTTGTAGGAGTACAGAGCAATTGCCTTTAATTCTCTAGAATTTAATTGGATTGTACTTTCTGATTGCATCCGATAAGATAGGATGTAACAGAAGTTTGGCCAAAATTGTAATGTCAAGCTCATTAATTACATGGTGGACATAATCTGAAGGAGGAACTGTCAGCTTGTTTTCCAAATGAGAGGTTTAGTGTTCTGGAAGAAACTCAGCAAGACCCACAAGATATTGCATTCCTAAAGATGCTACAGAGCATCTGTTTGCAGGAGGCCTGGGCTCCCAACTCCTGCAGACATTGGAGCTCAGTGAGAGCCAGGATTTGGGAGTTGCTTCTTCACAGATACCCTTTTCAGTGCAAGTTCCAGTTCCAAGCCCTCCCTAAGCCTGCTGCATGCCTTCTTTGGCCTCTGTGCCATAGATTACTGTTCCCCATTAGAAATAAACTATTGTGTCAGGCCACAAGTGTACTTACAGAGGACTACAAAAAAAAGCTTACCCATATATTGAAGTTGTTCGTGCAGCGGAGGTCTTTCCTGCTGTGTGAAGGCAGTGTATACCACAAAAGGCCATGTGGCAGTGTGGGTTGACTTTGCGATAATCCTTTCTTCCCTGCCTCCTCTCTTTTCCCCCATGTATCATTTATTCCTATTTGAGTGTTTTAAAAAGCCTGCAGTATGCTATTCAAACCACCCCTTTCCTCTGCCCTGTTGGGGTTCACCAGCAATATTTATCTTGTTCTGATACATGCTGGCTTGCCTGCGAGATCCACAGTGGTTAACTTTCTGTTTAAAATAGTGTTTCTTTCTGTGGAGGAGAAGACAACTGGCATGCTGGGCTGCAAATTATTTGGTGAGTCATCAGTTAATAGACACATCCTGAATAAAAAAGCACTGCAGCTGCTAATTTCTGTTTACTGCTTGACAGTGTGTAGAAGAAGAGAAAAGGTAATTGGTATGTGTAGCCTTTTACTGGTTGGTTTATATATATACATGGAAAATATGCATTAGGGCTTTTCAGGCTCCAAGCCCCTGTTTGTGTGAACATGAGAGAAATGTGCTCTGGGCTCTTTGTCTTTTTTCTTCTCCCACATCCATGCATAGGTCGAAAGGGTGGATCAGGAAGGATGTAGAACTTTCCATTACGGAAAGAGATGATTTATAAGAGTGACCGAGATTTGGTGTTAGCGCTTGGTTTTTTTCTCTCTTTCCTTAAACATAATTTGCCTTAAGAGAGATAGTTGGGTTTTTTTAATTCCTCAAGTTAGCTGTATGAGCAGATAAATAGAAATTGAATGAGAAGTTCCATTATCAAAATAACAGACTGAGATAGACCTTAGGAGCAGAATTTGGCCATTATTCTGATTCTGCAGAGACACTGGGATCCCAGTCATTCATGTGTCTGTTCATTTACAGAGTTAGTGCCTTGATGGATTCATTTTCAGCAGTTTCTATAGTGATTGCAGGGGCATGATTTGGGGCAGTATCTGAATGAAAGTGTGACCAAAGCCAGATGACTTGTTCTTGCTTGTTGCAGAAATGGGAATTGGAGAACTTTGTTTTTCCGGAGTTTACTGGTTTGGCTTTATCTTCCTCTCTTTTTGATACAGACTATGCCAGATTGCCAGTGGGTTTTGTTGTTCACTAATTTCTGCCCATCAACAAGAAGTTCAGGGCAAACATTCGGGTTTTTGGATCATTTTAGTAATAATAAATAAGAACGTGTGCTCTTTGTGAGGGTAAAAAAGTGGGGGTTTTTCAATAAATATAGCTGTTCGAGAATTTATTTTTTTTTATCCCGATCAAGAGAAAATTACTGTTATTTGCAGTTCTGACTTTTGTATAGCCTAGTTCTGTATGGCACAGTAAAAGAGCAATATACATGTCATTATTTCTCCTTTCAGCTGCCCCTAATCAGGTTATCTTAATGCTTGAAAGTGGGTTAGCAAATGCATTCTTTTATATTACTAAGATAGGTGATGGGTTAAAGATTTGTGGGCGTATTCTAGCTCACTAGTTCCTGTATAAAGTATAACCATGAGCTGCCCTCAAAATAAACCTGGGCTTGGCACAGATTTGTGTTCTAAACATGATTACACGTAAATGTCAGATAAGTGGAAATATTCAGGAAAGTGGAAACATTCCAGAATTCTGCTATTTATGGCATCAAAACAGGCATTTGAAAAGTATTAGTTCTTCTTTTTCAACAACTGAAAAACTCTTCATATCTTTTAATTTAAAAATAAAGGCAAATGACCTTTAATCGCCAAGTTCATTGTTATGAAAATGCTTGGGGTTTTTCTCCACTCTTTCTTGGTGAATTTTGGGAAAAATTGATCACATAAAATTTCAATAAAGCGAGATATAATGATTAGTCTGGACTTCGTCATTTTTCTTAGTGCATCTCAAAGCACTCCACTGAAATTTGTGGTTAAAATCCCATGGCCCTCCTTTGTACTAGATGAAGCAAATAACTTTGATAGGTCTGGAAACCTGAGGCAGAAAGAATTTGAGTCAGTTGGCCAAGTTCGTAAAGGAAGACTGTGTTAGAATTGGGACTAGAGCACTAGTTTCCTGATGCCCAGGGCTGTACTCCAGCTGTCTAGAAGTTGCTTCCACAGGAAAAGTGCAAATGATGACTACGACTGCATTTAGCCTATCTCAAATTAAAACCTGAAATAGAAGTTCTGACAGATGACGCATCTGGAAGAAGAGCACATCTCTATCTTTCCATATGTAGACCTTCTACAGTAAAACACTGGAGCCTGTGAAACTGTAGTCTGTTGCTGCAAATTTATTATCCCACCTCCAACAGGACTTTGATTCCATAAAGCGATGAGTGGATTATAAAGAGGTGCAATTATTGGATGCGTGAGTATTCTAGAGAGAAAATTGCCTGTCTGACACTGGGAACGTGGTGCTTTGATGGCCACGGGTGAATGCTACAGGACACTTTGTACTCTTCTGTTTGCAAGGGATTAAAATTACAGAGGAATGATACAATGATATTCACGAGTTCACATCTTTCTTTGCAATCCTGAAATAAAAATAAGTGTTAAGACTTTTTTTTTTTTGAGACCAGTAAATTGACATTGCATCTTACCCATACAAACAGACTTTATTAGTCAAGGACTTTGTTGTTTTTCTTTTGAGTAGAAATATATGGTATAGGCATCTCTCTCTCAATTTAGGGCTTGTGTTTGGCTGCAGATAATGCAGAGTAAGTCCTATGTGTGTGGTGTATTTATTTCCTCTGAATTAGATGTGATTTGGGCAAAGTGTGTGGGTGAGGTGAGGTCCAGTAAAACAAGGACATAGAGACCTTTCATGAAGTTGTAGTTTTTATGTGGAGTGATACTGTGTGCATACAGCGCTATTTTTGTTTGTTTCTGTCTGTCTTTGTACAAATGTATTTTTATACCAGTTTGACATTGCTAAATTTTCTCTTCATATTTGGGAATTACTCAGGGTTAATAAGATTTTTTTTAAGAATTTTTTTTTCAATTATATTTGCTGGCAGATATGCTACAAGCAAAGGACAAGAAGGTCATAAAGGGCCTGGTGTAGGGCTTAGGCAGTAAACATATGCATAAGATTTAAGAAATGAGATTTTGCTCTAAGTCTTTGTTCAGTTACTTGCAGTTTTTCTCACTGGCCCAACACCTGGGGTTAGAGGTGATGCACCTTCTTTTAGAAACCTGCTGAACCTATTTTAATGGCACATGAAGAATGAGCATTTACACCAAAGATGACCCCTTTCCCTCAGCTCCCTAGGTACTGTGGTTTATTAGCAGTTTGGCAATATTGGTAAGGGTGGGCATGTGGGTTTCCGTGCTTGTGTTGTCAGGCTGGATTACAGGACCAGGAGGAAATCTCACACTTGCTGACATCTCGTCCAAGTCTCATCCCTATTCTGTACAAATACACAGTAATGGCTGAGTACGGATACTGAGAGGACCAAGCCAGCCAACACTGCTGTGGATACGATGAAACAACATGTCTTTTCTAGCTATGAATATCCTAAAAGCCAGACTCAGGTGTGCAGGGTGAGTGACTTCCAAGGCTCATAGCTACGGCTGAGGCTCTCCTTCTGCCGGCGAGTGGTGCGGTTCCCTGGTGCAAAGTCCAGAAATGTTGCTTGTCCAGAAATTGCTGTTACTTCGCATGGGCCTGTCCCCGCCGTTTTTCCACCGCCTTGCCCGAGCTCCAGGGCCCTTTGCCTGCTTGCGGACGCTGCAGCTGCTGCAGGCCCGGGAGAGGAGCCCGCAGCCGTTGTGGCTGCAGCGGTCTGTCCCTGTCGGACGGGCTGGGGCTCGAACCCTCAGCCTCGCTGCTCCGCGCCAGGCAAACCGCTCCCCTCCGGTGGAGGGAGGTGGGACTAAGTGCGATTGATGAGGGAAAGAGCCAATGACCGCCTTAGAGCCCCCTAGCAACTGAGCCGCTGTGTCCCGTTGGGAACACGAGGAAGGGGGCGGTCGAGGTTTGCCTTCCCCCAATGGAAGCCTAGGAGGGCGGGGCTAGTGCTTTTTGGTGCACCAATAGGCGAAGGCGGGGGGGATTGCGGCTCCCTCGTCGAGGCGGGGAGGGGCGGGGCCACCATTTCGGCGCGCCAATGAATGCTGAGGAGGGCGGGGGCGGAAACGGAGCGCCCAATAGTGGGGCTCGGGGAGCGGGGCTCGGTGTTCTGTCAGAGCGCCGCGGCGGCGGGCAGGCTGAGCGGCGGCGTGAGGCGGCGGCGGCGCGCTGACAGCCGGCGGTCGGGGCGGCAGGTGGAGGAGCGGGACGGAGTCCCCGCGGCCGCCCCGCTGCTCCTTCGCGTCCCCGGGCAGCGTCGAGCGCTTCGCGGGGGGAGGGTCGGGTCCCTCGTGGGACGAGCCGGTCGCCTTCGTTCTGTCAGGACACGACGCGCCGTCCCCCGCCGCCGACACCGCCGTTTCTCGCAGGAGGCGCGCCCCGAGAACCTCCTCGCTTCGGCCGCGGCGAGGGATGGCGCGGCGGGCGCTGCCCCCGCTGCCGTGACGGGACCGCGCCGTCGCCTCCCGCCTCCCCCCCGCCAGCGCCGGGCATGCCGCTGCCTGCCCGCGCCGCTGCCCGCCGCCGTGACCTGGCCCCCCCGGGCCCCGGGATGGGCCGCGGGAGCTGAGCCGTCGGGGAGGCCGGGGGGAGCGACGGGGAGGATGAGCCACGTGGGAAGCCCGGTGAAAGCCTACGATTTTCTGCTGAAATTCCTGCTGGTGGGCGACAGCGACGTGGGGAAGGGGGAGATCCTGGCCAGCCTGCAGGACGGAGCCAGCGAGTCGCCCTACGGGTACAACATGGGTAAGCTGCACCCCCCATCCCACCCGCCCCCGGCTCCCCTCTCCTCCCCCGGGCGCGCAGGGGCGCCCGCCGGGCTCTCGGGGTCCGCACCCGCCGTGGGAGCACGGCCACGCAGGAGGCAAAGGCCACGGTGTAGTGCTGGCAACTGAGCGGGCTGGGAAGTGAGTCCAGCCGGACCGGTGGGTGGAAACAGCCGCTTCTGCAGGTTCCTGCTGGTTACGGGGCTCCCGGGTACCGGAGGAGAAAAAGGGTGCGGGGAAAGACGTGCGGAGTGATGTTTTGCTGCACGTAGTTTTCGGAAAGGAGGTGGAATTGCTGCCGGGATTTAAAATCCCAGGCAGGTGATCTCATGTGGGACACTATTTTTGAAGCTCAAGTTTAAGAGAAATGTCTTAATGTACAGAATGTATTGATCAAGGTGATGGGATTTATCTTCCTGAGCAGTTATTTTTCTGTTGTCATCAGTGAGTAAAGTAAAATACGAACGAGTAAAAATACTAATAAAAATGTTTTTCTAGTAAAGGATTTTTGTTAAACAGCAAAAGTGAAACTGCTTTCACTGAAAGAGCAGAAAAGGAGAAAATTTTCTCTCTTTTTTTCACTGTCATGTTCTTAATATCAGAAGAGTAGCCCTTTAAGATCAAGGTTCATGTTTGTAGTATGTTCTTTCACTTAAGCTTTTTAAAGGGCAAGACTGAAGAGCCTCATCCATGCCAGATATATTCTGTCTGCAGAATAGGGAGTTGTGGACGTTGCAGACATTTAAAACTAAGCTAATGGCTTGGGGGAAAGGGGATTTCTATTTTCCTTCCCTCGCATTCTTTTCCTTTCACTCCCCCAGTCTTGTTTGCCTAGAACATACTCTAGTTTCACTTTTTTCCGTCATGCAAATCTATCACCGGCATATTAAAAAGCAAATTATCTTGTCAGGTTACCCATTGCCTTGATTTACTGCCAGGCTGTGACTAGTTAATTCACTGGGAGGCTTTACGTTGACTTAGGATCTGTTTGTTATTATGTGAGTTCATAATACTGATTCACGGTGAAGAATCAGTACAGAGGGAGGAGAGTTCTCTGTGCCATTGCTTATGAGTCAGACTGTACCTTGGAGGCATCAATGTACATTTTAAGATGTTTGCTTAATAGTTTTGCTAAATTACTCCTTTGGGTGTTGCAGTGTATTTACTCTTCATGCTCTTCAGGTGGTTGAGGAAAAGGGACAGAAGGCTTGGGGAGAGTGTGCTTAGTCTGTCTCTGTTCTGTACACACAATCTAATGTATAAATTCTTATGCTGAAGGAGCACTTTAGTCTCCAACGTATCTTGACGTAACTGAGAGAATGTTTGACCAGCTCCTGAGCTCATCAGCCTTATTTCAAGCTTTTGCCTCTAAACCTTGTGATGCTTGTGGTTTTGCTCTTAAAAAATATTTAAATTGTGTGGCTAACACTATAACTCTGTGAATAGATTTCTCGACAGCCAAGAAATACAAATATTCTTTTTGAATTATTTTGCAAGTACTTAACGTGCAGCTTGGAAATTCTGCATCGCTACTAATAACTTCAAAATGTATACATACAGGGTTGTAAGTTTTATGTGCCATTTAATGGATTGTAGTCTCTTCACCAGGATATTTATCAACCTGAACTATACAAGGTTAGGCAAATATGGTAATTCAGGACCTCACAAGCTCTGCTATGCAAAGGTTTCACAGACTGAAAGAAGCTCTTAGCCCCAAGACGATGAGCATGTCTGAAGAGAGGGATGAGAGTTACATGGGGAGGGCAGATATAACAGATAGCATGGTAGTAAAATGTGAAAGGAATATAATCTGATTTTTAATTTTATGCAACTAGTGTCATAATTAAGAATTTTTGTACATACTAAGCCTCTGTTTACTCATACTATGAGGCCTCTGAGCCTCATAGTATATTGTCTAGTCTAACTTAAGGAAGGATTTTAACTGAAAGTTCATAAAAAATATTTTCTCACTCTTCAATTTATAATGTTCTTGAATGCATCAAACTTGAAATACTCTTGAATACTGCACGTAAGCTGCCCAGTTTCTTTGGTGCTCTGTATCCGATATCCCTTCTGTGCCTGTATCCCTTCAGCCTTTCCTACATCATTTGAGCATGGCTGCGTAGGATGCAGCTGTGAGGAATCTGTGCAGGCTCGCGGACTATGAAAATAGAGATGCAGGGAGAGAGATAGAGCTAAACATCCTGTTGGTATTATGACTCATTTTCTAATATAACTTCATTAAAAAGCTCGATAAACATTGGCTTTTTCACCATTTTCAAGTCCTTGGTTAACTGCTAGGATCTACCACTTTCATAACGCCATCTAGGTCTCTGAATTGGAAAGAGAAAGTCTAGTGGTATGATAGATTCTGTCAAAATGTGCCAAGCTTTGAAATGACAAAATTTTGTTGTGGAGCTTGATGAAAGGGAATAGCTTTGAGTCTGCAATGGAAGAGCTGATGTGGTAACAGACGAGAGCAATTGAAGGGAGAGAGGAAGAGCACTGAAGGGCCTTGAAAATGAGAACAAACAAGTTAATGGGATGAAGCATGGGAATTTGGGCAGTTGTTTAAATTTGTATATGCAAGAGAGAAAGAATTTGATGTTTATTGCAACAGGGAAGAGGTTACTCCTCCTGCTGAAATTTAGTAAATTGAAGGTGGGAAGATGAATGTTCAGAAGTTTGGAATAATGAGCTCAAAAGGTGATCAAGATAAAGGACAGATGAGGCCTTGAATTAGACCAGCTGTTCAGAGAGCTTACAAATTCTGTGGATAAAATGGAAAGATGACCCTGAAGTTAATAGGTCTGGGTTTCACAAAGAACAGTAGTGCATTAGGGTTGAAGAAAAATAGTTAGAATTTAGCTTTGTTATAGGGATTGTTCTTGTGCTAAACAACAGGAGGTATCGCTAAGATGCACTGCAGTGCTCTAAGATGTAGAGAAGCAGATTATTTGTAAAGGAAGGGAAGGAGAAAGCATTGAACAGAGTGTGACCCCTCTTTTTGAAAGAAGCAGAATCTAAATGAACTTCATGGGATATTAAGAGAGGTGGAAGAAAGGCTGCATGAGGATGGGCTGATCAGCAAAGAAGGATCAACGGGCTTTTGGTCTTCGGCAGTGTTGAGGACAGTTAAGCAAACAAGAAGAAGGAAGGTAAAATAAAACATGGAGTTGACTAGAACAGTGCGTGGGGTTGGGTTTTTGGAGGAGTTTGGGCAGAGTTTTTTAACCATCAGATTCCTGAAGGCTTTATGTGCAGTTCTGTAACTGTCTCATCTCAACTGTATAGGCTCAAACTTTAATCATATAAACCACAAATTAATTTTTCCCAGGCACTTTCTTAACTCTTCAAAAATAAATCTGCCATCTTTCTCATTCCCAGGAAAATACAGCAGTCATATGTCTTACTATTTTTTGTCAATACACAAAAATGATGTGAAATCTGGAGAAGGGAAGGAAAGCCAGCATCGTGTGATCAGTTAAGTCCCTGCAAGCTGCTGCTGGTCCACAAGCCATAGTTTGAAAGCATTTGGCATAGTTCAGCTATTAAGGAGGAGTACAATCTATTGGTCTCTGAATTTTTCTTAATGATCAGCAGGCTCTGGGTTGGAAAGAAGAAGGGAAGAAGCTTTATTAACATAACAAAGTAAGGACTGCCATGGAAGATGCATTGGTGAACATGATTCATAGAGGTAATTTAGAAAGCAGTTATCCTGGAGATGGGCAGGTAGGCAGTAAGGTTAGTTGTCTGGGTAACCTGCCTTTATAGTTCTCCCACGTCTTGTCCAAAACTGAGATTACAATAGATTGGACACACTTGATCTCTAACCTGGTAAGAAAAACTGCACAAAAATTATCTTGGAGACAGCTGCAGAAACTTTGCTTTTAAGCATTGTTAATTTCTCATCAGAATAAATTCAGAGGAAATAATCGCTTCTAGGCTGGAACATAATACCTTAGATGTGCTGTCACTAGGTAGACAAATATTTTGATGTTTTGCACTAATAGATTTTTATTCAGCTGGATTCTGTTTTTGCTTTCATACTAACATATGCTTGCAGTGTGATTGCTTGACACAGGGACTGAAAGGAATGATTGTTCAAACTTATGTACTCCTACTCTTTTTCTTGCAGGAACATCAGGTTTAAACTGACAAATTGTCTCTCATCCTTTCTCGCGTAGCAACCTTTTCATATCCTCTTAAGTTAGTATCACAGTTGCTTGTCTTCCCTTAAATTCTGTCTGTCCATCCTTAGATTGAGAACTTCACTGGGGTATTCATTATCCTATCTGAATGCTTGAAAAGATCCTGGTGCGTAATAGCTGTGGGTGTTAATAAGCGTTTGTCTTGATTGCTAACACAGGTCTGGAGCTTGGGTGGCCCAACCTCAAAGGGACCTTATAGGGAGAGCCAGGTTACCCCTATATGTAGGGAGCATTTAGACTGGGATAGTTGTTAGCTGCTCACTTCCCAGCAGACAAACTTATAGTTTGTGGTGGCTCTTCCTGATAATACACAGATCAAAGCCATTCTTTGGTGTAAAGAGGAGGGAACGGGTCCTAACTAAAATATGGAAACAAAAGGAAATAATGTTAACAAGAGAAATTAAAAGACATAGATTTGTGAGATGACTGTGGTTTCCTCCCCTCGCACCCAACAAGACCAAACGCAGAACTAATAGAGCTGAAAGTCTTACCACAAAGATTTGATGTTAAGTTTCTCTGTTCTCTCTTCATGAAACTGTGTTTTTGAAAATGTTATTTGGCTGAAAGGAAGGGGAAAAAAATTGTTTTGTTTTCCTACCAGTATAATAATGAATAGGATGGGTTGCTTATCAGTGACGTACTTTGAAGCCATTACGTTTTCCTAAACACAACATGATCTAAAGATTGCAATAGGAACTAATAGCAACATCATTAAATTTCTGTATTTCTTTGCACATAGCACCAGCTTTTAGGGACAGTCTTCAGTCCATTCTATTAGGATTCCTCCAGCAGAACAGTTATTTGAAGTTGCTGAGCACTAGTGTCTATGAGTAAATAAACACCTTTTTGAGGTTAATTATGCTGCCTATAAATAGACTAGACTTTATCTCACAGCACAAGGAGAGCAAAAATTGATCACTCTTACCTGTCATGAAGTAACTTTTCCTAAAAGGTTGAATAGGCATGAATTTTTTCCCCCTTTAATTTTAAAATCCAGTTCTACACCCATTTATCTCAGCTTAAAAGCATTTAAACTGCATTATTGTGCAAGGAGAAGCGGGTGAGGTTTGATTTCATGCACCAACTTTAAGTGCTGAGAAGACATCTAGTGTCTTATCTCATTACTGTAGGCTTCTGTGGCATTGGTGGAAAGAAACAGTTGCTTCAAATAGGGCATCTAACCTATTTTGGGATGAGTGTGGAAAGCAGTAATAGATCCTACTCTAAATATGTTTGTTATGACTGCCCCTTTAATGTGTTATCTTACAAGAGCTGTGCTTACTGCTGAAAGACCACATTAATTTTAAATTGTATTATATACTGCATGTGAAGCAAGTTCAGCAAACAGAACTTGCTACCCACTCAGTATTTGCTATTCCCTTTTCACTGTTTTTAAAAGAGAACAATGGAAATAATTTCCCCCTTTCCTACCACCTATATATAACTGCATTTTGTGTCTTCCAGCTGATAGCACTGTGGAGTAGCAATTCTTCTTAATGGGCAGTCCATTATAAGCGCTGTATGTTATTTGAAAATGTGGATCCTGGTTTGACCTGGTTCCTTTTATTCTTGCCTTACTTATGACAGATACTTTCCATCCTGTAAAAAAAAAAAAAAATAAATATATATATATATATATAAAATTATGATCTAATTCAGTTTGACTTTGCTTTTTGCTTCCATTTGTGTGCCTTTCCCCCATCCCCAAATCTCAAGTTTGGAGTCCCATGCTAACTTTGTCATGCTAAGAATTGCCCAGCTCGTGAGACCAGTACCTCATGTTTTCTCCCCTGATACATAGCAGCATACTTGAGTGATGCCTTTTTTAGCTCTTTTTCCATGTTCTTCATAAACAATGTGGTAAAGGATACTGTAGCATTTCCTGTGATGGTCAGGTGCATCGGTCAATGGTGGGGTTTGTATTTGTTAGCTCATCTCGTGCATCTGTTGAAACAATGAATATTCACCTTCCTTGATTTAATGGAGCAATAGAAATCCTAGGCCTGCTTGGCACTGTATGGTTTTTCATATGTTTCTTCAAACCTTTCATAAAATTAGTTTTGCTTTATTGCACACTTTCTTCTACTGGGCCATTTTTCTTCAGTTTAATATTAATAATATTTCTTTGTTTTAATATTACAACTCAAGTGTCCACTCATATCCATCTCATAGACAAAAAGTGTTACTGTTTATAATTTCTTGAAGGTCAGAAGCTAGGTCGTCTTACAGTGAGGTTTTAAAACCCACTTAATCAATAGGCTTAAATTATTTGTTTTCCTAGCTCTTTCCTTACCCAACCGTATCGGAGGGGGGAAAAAAAAAATCAAATCTGTGTGCATGTGCACATACTCAAACCAGATACCTGTGTACCTTATCCTTTTCCAATTACTGGCCTTTGTTTCTCAGCAAGGCTTATTCAGTGACAACAATAAAAGACCAAACAAAGAAAACACCTAAATTTTGGTCAAGTATATTATTGTACAGTTACAGAATGAAGAAGTCTTGAAATCTTAATGTCATGCAATTTTTTTTTCAGATTCCTGCCTAAAACCAACCTGCACACATTTGCCTGAATTTGGTATCTGCTATTGTTACAAGTAATACTTTGGATTGTTGTGGCAAAAGAGACTGCAGCAATAGCTTGCTTACTTCTTTGTCTTTCTCATGCACATTCACTCAGTAACACTGTGTGCTCCGTGTCTCAGTTTCCCTTGGGCTACTGGTGTCTTTCCCCCCCATTTTTTCATAGATTTGAGGGAGTGGGAAAGTGACTGTGAAAACAAAATTACTGTGAGGCTCCCAGACAGGTGTGCAACATGAAAAACAAAGTCCAGAATCTTTTGAAAAGTGGTCAGACTTCAAGGTAATTGAGTCCTTTTAAGCTGCTTTGGCCTAACCAAAATTGTGTTTGCCTGTGCCAGGATTAAATTTTATCCACTACGTTGGTTAAATTACATTTACATATTGCTGTAAATTTGGTTTTGTTCTGGGAGCTAAACAAGAATGGAAAATGGAACTAAGAATAGAAATTGGCTAACTTTAAAAGCTTTATTTGTATCCCACTTTATTCAGCTCTTCTGGATTTTGTTTAATACGAAACTGAAAATATGAAACTAATGCAATGTTTACACAAAATACTCCACATGGGCTAGTGTTTGTTATGGTTGTTTTATTTAAGGATTGTCTTGAATGTAATACACCAAACATGTTTGGTTTGAGCTTGCTATGCTTTTTATCCACATCTAAATCTGTTGATATAGTGGAATACATCTGTACAAATAATTGTTCCTTTCTTTTATGTCTTGACGTGTTGTAGTATGGAAGTAAGAACTGGGCTAGCTAAGCAGTCATACTCCAGTTAGAGCTGCAAGTTCGTAAGTAAGTGAAGCTGTTGCAGATCAAACACTGATTTATCAACGTATACTGTATATTTAATGTCCAGTCTTTCAGAAAGGTGAGATAAAATCAGCTGTCAGCATTGACTGTAATTCAGTACCTACTCAGGGCAAAGTCCACAAAAAGATTGGTGTTCACAACAGCTGTTTATGTATCTAAATTGTCACTCAAATCTATGGAAAGTTAGAAAGGTAATTACTATGAAGTTATGATGTCATTTCTGCCCAGGAATGGAGGCAGTTTAAAGGTCCAGAAACCAACCTTGCTCACGTCTTTACAGTAGTTTGTGGCATCAAAGAGAGTATCCTCTTTCAGCTGGGTGGGATAAGCAGAAAAGAGAAAGTATCATCAATAACGAGCTGTGGGCAGTGGCCACGTGTGGTGAAGAACAGCTGCCTTAAGGCTTTAATGTAGTACATACCTGCTTTTGGTATAATTACATTCTTGTTTGATATGTTAATTAGACTGTTACTCTGACTGCATATTGGTAAAAGGAATGTATGTGCTGTCTTCAGCTGAGACTGGGTCTGATCGGTGATTCTTCACAGGAGGCATGGGGTTTTGAACCCTAGAGGATATAAATCTCTAAGGAAGCAGAACATATTCTGGTTCATGTAATGTTCAGACTGGCTGAGCCAAATCTCTGAACTGTGCTCGAGGCAAGGTGAGAATCGTCTCTAGGGCAGAAAAGTCACTCTTCTGCAACCGGGTGAAGGACAGGTAGGAGCTAGCGGTGAACACACCCTTGCAGGCATACAAAACCACTTCTGCCAGGTCAGTAATTTTTTACTGTTTTGCAGGCATATAAACAGTGAAGATTAAGTATTTTGGAATCGTGCTTGTTGTCAGAAGCAGGGAAAGCTATTTATTGTTCATGAGATGTAGTCTTGTGCTAAGCTGAAAGCCAATATAACAGCTTTGCTGTTTTTCTTTGTTGCGTGGGATTTGCTGTTGAGGGTGCTGACCTGCAAGCGCTGTGTGAAATCAACAAGTGCTGTCAGAAGATGGAGGTGAGTAAGCAATAGCTGGTGAGCACGAGGAAGCCAGAACAGCCAAAGCTGTTACTCCAGAGTTATCTTGGACGTGAAAATTGTTTGTGCAATGTTGGATTTCAAAGTAGAAACCGGTATCTTGATATGCAGAGGTGGAGTAACTATGATGAGAATTTCTGGAATGGAGATTTCCATGCATTTTTAAAAGTAACTGACTTCTAAGTTAAGAACATAAGAAGTATCGTCTTGAGCTCATTTAGCCTAGCACTCTGTTAAAAATGGTAAGAGAGATCCTATTTAGGAAGAATATGCAAATCTGGCTGCTTTCTGAGGTCTGCTTCCCTCATGCGCCTGCCAACCTTCCTAATCCAATATTTGGAGATTTAGAATTCTTTGCATCAACTTCATTTATGAAAATGGATAATCTGTGTGCTCTTTTTTTAATTAAAAATTATATTTGCAACTTTCTATGGCTTTTTCCTAATTTATATGAAGAAACCATTTTGTGATGCATTTCTTTTCTCTTGTGCTAGAGTAAGTGGGATTCCGTGACCTCCTTTGAATCACTCAATACTGATTAGTGTAGACACACCTCTGGACTGCTATGAGCCCTCCAAACAATGCAGCTTTAAAATAAGATGTTGACTGATGCAAAATCAAACTATTTAGGGTTTCCCCCAGTAAATTGTTTTTGGGTCACAGGTTCTTGTTCATATAACATAAACTCCCAATGCCATAAATACCTGTTTTAATTATGTTTCTTAAAATAGTGCGTGTTCTTGAAGTGTAGTTCAGTGCACAAAACTCTGGAGAAATGTGTTTTGTAAAAATACTTTCATTCTTGGATCAGAAGAAGATAACCTATTTATTAAAAAGTTCCAGTTATTCTTAATATATGGCTAGTTGAAGTCCCATGTGTGTGCAGATGTAGAGGAGACTGAATATGTGACAACATGTAGAAGTGAGCTGCAGTCAGAGTGACACATTTGCACTTAATGAATTGCAGCTGATCTTTCACACTTTCACATGCAGTCCAATCACTTGCATTTAATAACCATAACATGTTTACTGTGTGGTGTGTTCCAGGCTTATGATTCAGATTTTACCTCTTTATTTTCCCCCAGTTTTTACATTAGGTATGTTGAGTGCATCTCTGCAGTTAGTAACTCGCTGTTATGCTCCTGCCATTGCTCTCACTTTTCCTCTGGGCTACAACTTCATGCAGAGAGCTCTACCCTGACGTTACCAGTGTATTTTTCCTTGTCATCCCACATCAGCAAAGCTGAAATACCGAAGCATGCTTATGTACTCTGAAAGAATATATTGAAGGAACAGTCATAAGTGTATTTGAGGATTGTATGTTTAATTTGCTGATTTTCGTAGAGAATGAGCCATTATAGATGTTTGGATGAAGCAGAAACTATTTAAAAAAAAACCCCAGTTTAATTAAAAGAAAGAAAAAGGGGGTAGGCATGTTTTAGTCCATAGGTTTTGAATCAAAAAAATTCATCCCTTCAAAATTTTAGGCACAATGTTGTGTTAATGTATCTCCTGTGCCTGTATACTTTGTTTGCAAGCTGACTTTATGCAGTGCCTTAAAATGGGGTATTTAATTGTGTGAAATATGAAACTGCCAGCTGGAAAACCCAGAAGAGACCCAGCAGGTCTGGCAGCCTTTTTAATACTCTCTCAAGACTAGACAGAGGAAAAGAGGGTCATGTGGCTGATGCATTCGATGGAATGATTGAGTCAGTATATGGAGAGTCGTGGGGTAAAATTTTTAACATGGATATCTGGATACATGTATTTCTTTTCAAACTGTTTTAGCGATCCCTATACACAGTGCGTGGTCTCAGTCAGGACTCTGTTCTAATCTTTCTGTATGTTTGCTTCGGTAAATATGCTAAGTGAAGTGTGTGTAAAGCACAACCTTGACTTTTTAAACCACTTCTGAATTAGTAGGTTGTGGTTTAACTTGAACACGTACTTTATCGAATAGAAGCATGATAAATGGAATTTTAAACAAGTTCATAACCTCTAAACTTTTAAATTGATTTTCTTTTTCGGTTCAGACAAGAAACGCCATTCCTTTTAAAATTATGTTAGTCTTGCAGCAAGAAGATTCTAGAGTCTAAGAATACATGTGGTGTAATAATTTTTCCATATAAATCCTAGGTTTTGTCTCCAAACAGGAGTTTAATCCGATACTGTTTAAGAACTACAGTTTTTTAGGCAGACTCACTTATCAATCTACACTGTATTTGTCTTCAACATCTACAAGACAGGCTAGGTCAATGAAAAGTAATGACGTAGTTTTTAAGTGAAGAAAAGTCTGCAGATCAAACAACTTCAATGAAGTTTGACCGCAGACTAATGAGTCACCTCTCTGGAGAAGAGAGACCGTTGGGCAGCTAACCCCAGAGCAGCCTCCTGGTACCCATGAGGAGGTTGTCAAGAGGACAGAGTGAGGCTCTGTATGTGGTGGGAGGGTAAGAGACAACTGGTGTAAGTTGAAACAAGAGAGGTTCAGAATGAGTAAGAGGGAAAACTTTTTTACCATGAAGACTGTTAAGCTGTGGGACAGGTTGCCCAGAGAGGTTATGCAGTCTCCAGACCTCATATCTGATGCTGTTTTGAGCAGGGTGTTGATGTAGATGACCTTCTGACATTGCTTCAATCTGAAATTTCCTTTGATCCTATTCACCTGAAATCAGTTTATTTTAATTTCTTGGAAAACTGAAAATGATGAATGGAACAAGACTTTTTGTATAAGTAATGTATAGTCTGTCTTTCTCCTTTAAATCCGAAAAACTAGTTTGCTAGCATTTTGTGTTAATTTTTTGTCCTGGAAAAGTGGTACAGTTATACCTTTGGCAACTCTTCTGCTGGAATAGTTGAGGAAGAAGAGAGGGGAGAATTGGAAGCATAATCCAAGCCAAACTTAATTTCCTTCATTTTTCTAATGGAAGTATATGTCCTGAGGATATCTCATGACTTGGGAATTCCTTGAGTTGATGGTAATGTTATCTATAAAGCCCATTTTACTATAGCATGCATTTCACTTGGAATTCTAAATTTAACTTAAGAAGTGCGGTTGGTCTTCTCTTGCTTGGTTTGGAGGTTAGTTTGAAAGCTCTTCAAGTATCTGTACTTTGGGAATGATGGCTGTATGTTTTCTGGGTGAAAGCTTTTAAGCCACAGTAATTTTTCAATAATGATATGAATTTTGCTCTCTGGCAACTTTAAAGCAAAATTCTTGCACTTACACCTAGTTATTGTGAGTTCCCACTTTGATCTTCAGTTCATCATAATGACAGAATTCATTACATGTTCAGCTCAAAGGCTTATTTTTCAAGTAATCTTTTCCTCTTTTAACAAGCAATGCTTTGTGGGGTGCGGAAAAAAAAAACTTTCTTTTTTTTCTTTTACTACACTTGGTGACAAATACTGCTGTGACTTCTGGGAGTAGTGATGGCATCCTGGAGTAGGCTTTTTTGAATTTATTTAAAAAAAAAAAAAACCCAACTTTGGTTATATTTTGCCATTTATCATAAGTATTACTTACAATTTCATAATATACAGGAATATGTTTATGAAACAATTCTGATTTTTCTAATTGTTATGATATATTGATATGCTTAACAGAAAGTGGTGGTTTAATTCTTTAGAATCATTTATTTGAGACTTGATTTAAAGCCTAGGGAAGTTTTGGAGAGGTTCTCAGTGAGCTCTTAGGCCTATAGCTCAGAATAACGGTGGCTGGATGTTCCTGCAATTCTTCTCATGCCAAATATTTTTGAACTGGTTTACTGCTAATGAAGTGTCAAGACATAAAAGGTCATTGTTCTCTTTTGGAAAATATTGTAAAACGTGAAATATTGCATCTGTTTTCAATATTTTATGGTAGATTTGAAGCTGTTCTCCCAGATTCTGGCTGTATTTCGAACCTAGTGTTTAAGATATAAGTAAGGGCAAGTCCTACTTCTTTCTCGGTTTGTAGAATTTTAAAAGATACATAACCTGCCTTCTGGTCTTTTCCTCATGCACCAGGATGATTTGACCCCTACTGTTGAGCTTTGTGATGAAGAATTATTATACCACAAAGATATCAAAAAGCACTTAAAATACTGGATAATCACCTGCTATATAAAACTTAGTCCACTTTTTTGGGGCCAGTTGTCTTAGCCTGGCCAAGCTTCCCTTCACCGTCCTTTCCGTGGGCGTGCAGAGCACCCCATCAATAGCTGTTGCTTGGGATACATGTGTATCCCAAAGAAGATGAAACAAAGAATCCTGTTGGGAACTTTATTTAACCGCAAGGAGTGTAGAGGTGGGATTGTGAATGAGAGGCTGCCCTTGAGAGCTGATGCTGTTTGAAAATAATGTAACTGAGTTTTTTAGGAAGATAGGGAGCTTGTTAACAACCTGCCTGATGTATGCAAAAGAACTCTTTTTGCAATCCAGCTGTTACTTACAGGAATTGATGAACAGCAGCAGTGAGATGATGGTATCGTAGAAAAACTTTCTTTTTTTTTTTTTTTGCCCCCTGTACTCATAATAGATGTTAATTTCTAAGTCAAAACTCACTGGTGTTAGGTTATGGTTATCTTTACTTTGATATTAAATGGGCTAAAAGTTGAGGGCAAGTCTCTTATAAAATGCAAATCTGCAGTAGAAAAGAGCTGTATTAAAATACTGTTGCTGTTTTATAACAATGACGATAAACTGGGAACTTCTTGATGTTACATTTTTTTATGTTGAGTTCTGTTGCAAAGAATTTGGAGAGACAAGCAGGGAAATCATAAAGCTAATGTTTGTTGTCTTCTGCCAAGAGTGCGTTCCTTTCTCAGTGTAGGGAACTGAGTGATCCACATTCACTCTTAAATCATAATCTGACATTATTGGCTTTAAATAACTATAAAAAAAAAAAAACTTTGGCTAATAATTGCTACCAGTCAATAACAATCCTATCTCAATCCATCTCCAGAGCTGTCAGTAGTTTTGGAGATCTTGTCTTCTAAAGTGGATTTTCTGTTAGAAGCGTGGTTTGCGGTGGTGTGCATGAGCAGTTGGATCCTGATGCAGGAGAACATAGACCTGCAACGCACCAGAGGGGTTCTGTGGTCACTGATCCCCCCCGGGCTCCTTGTTCCACTTGATTCTTTCACATCTGTGGAAAAAAGGGTCGAGAAAAAAATCTCTTCCCAATTTATTTCAAATTTATTAATAAAATGTGCTGAAATGAAGGAAGAACTTTTTTTTTTGTCATTAATGCTAATAATAACATTCCCTTTTCCTGCAGTGTTACTATTTATAAACCATAACATGTTTATATATAGCAGCTTTCATCTGAGGATGTTAGCTGCAACTTGTAGTAAATATTTGAGTTGACAAGCTTACCGTATGCCTGCGATATCCTTTTCTTTTGGAGTGGAAGAAAGGAAATGATGAACTAGAGTACATAGTTCCTGTTTCTTCCTGACCTGGGGGAGGAGAACAGCTCTCTTTCTTCTTGTAAAATAAATTTCTAAGGGTTTAGATTGTAAAGAGGCTATTTTATTGTTGACAAGTAAATGTTAAGACAGAGGAGAATGAAATGATGATCTCTGGAGCATTATTTCCTTTCCTCTTAATGGGAATGGAAATGGATTATTCACTAGTTTTGGTTAAAAGTTGATTATTAGCTGATGCCAAATAGTTTTCTTTCCAAACAGTCATCTGCCTTGAATGTTTAGTTTTTACTTAGCCCTCTTAGCAGAAATACTGCAAGCTAAAGCATGATTAAAAAACCCATGTACTTAACAAGTTGTTTGCATGTTCTTTTTGAGGAGGATGTGAATTTAATATGCTGGCTTGTTAATAATACTGGCTTGTTTACTTACTAATGCTGATGGTAAGAGGATGAGCAGAATCTTATTCAGTTGCTACTTCTGTATATTAGCAGCCTGACTAATTAATTTTTTCTGAGGTTTTGGAGTTTCAGGTGTTAATTTTGTTTTCAGATTGCTATTGGAGGTACGCCATAAAGTTGTGTCAAACTTCTTATTCCTGTACCATTTGCTTTGGTTCTAAGGCCAGCAGTCTGGACTGGAGCCAACTAGTGCATTGAGATCTTCAGATTTTAACCCGGTGCCCTAAAAATTTTGTAACTATGAAAAGCTTCTGTGTAATTGTTAAAGAGCACTTTCATTTTTTTTAAGGGTGGGTTTCTTGCAAACTTAATTCCTTTAAACATTTAAAGGAAAGCAGGTGTACTGAAGGATAGATTGTGATATGGGCATGTGTCTGACCATAAAAAAAGCTAAATATAAAGCTGAGCTTTCTGATACAAATAGCTTCTTTTTAAAAATGCGAAAATTGTCATGTCATTGAAACGAGGGAATTATCTGTGAGACTTTGTGGTTTATGGCTTGATTAATGAGGTGAAGAATACAGTCTAGATCTAAAATTTTAGTGTCTCTATTTCAATCTAAATAGGCAATCTGTGCTTTTCAAACAGATGGCTTTTATTGCAGTAATTAAGTGTGATGGAAAAGACTGGAATTTGGAAAGCGATGATTATTCTGAAATGGCAAACAGAAGGCAAATATGACTGTCATATAACCTGACCTTTGTGCTTACACATCAAAAGATATAGTCCAGTTTTACTGCAAAGAGCTTATATCTTTGCAGCATGATGTTGAAAACATGGGGCTTACTTTTTAAAGCTTAGTTGAATTTTGAATCAAAAGCATGCTGTGGACAATAAATGAATGGAGTTGGAAGTTGTGACACTTGTCAAATATACTTGAAACATTTACAAATGTTTTCTGAAGAGAAACATTAGACCTTAATTTTAATATGTATATGAAAAGCTAGGTAGCTGAGGAAGCTTAAAGTGGGAAATGATGGGACCACTGAATTCTCATCATGCCTACGAGAAAATGGTTTTAAACACTCCCTGAAACTTAAAACTGTGTTTTCAAAGTCCAGTCAACAGTCTTTGAACCTGAAGGATGTTTTCAGTGGACTTTGTTAAATAGAGGCCCAGAATCTCAGTGAGTATTTATGTCTTTATCTGTAGACACTTAATTATTGGTATAGAAACAGACAGCGGGAAGGAGAGATTGGTAGCTATTATTAAATGGTTAATTTGGACAAACTGATGGAGTGAATTTTTGCTGGAGAAGGTGTTTAATGTTGAAATCTCTGGAAGGTAGTCAGGCCATGGAGGCAGGGAGTTGAATGTTTTATTATTAATTTTTGAAGAAGTTAGATTCTGTTTTAATTAAATGTGAAAGCTGCTAATCTGACATCAATTGTCTACAAGGAACAACATGCCTTAAACTTTAAAGAGAGGACACATCAAGAGGAATAAGTACACACAATGAAACCAGTTCTTTCAATATTCATGAGCTGAAATGTAACAGAGCACCAGGTTCAAAGATGGAGTCATGTATCCTGTACTTTCTCAGGTATAAAAAGGGTTGTTTTTAGGAGCGTTTCTAAGACAAATGTGCCACTGAATAAAACCTTTCAGTGCTGAATTGGTAAAGCACAGCTTTAAAGAATCTAGTCTTAAAGTTCTTGGGGTTTTTCCCACTAATTTCTTTCTTCCCTCTCTTATAACTTCTCAAATTTGAAACACAGATCTTAAGCAAATGCAGAACAAGCTCCAAATCATTAAAATATTAGGCTAACATCTAATTACTATGAAAAAGTTTGAGGAACAAATCTGGGTTTTACTCTGTCATATTACCAAGATATGACCAAGCCTGGTTTGTAGTCCATTGCTTCAGATTTCATTCAAGTGAGTCAGTGTGTTTTTCACTGCTGCAAAGCTAAACGGCTGGCCCTTGGTCACACTGTAGGTCATTGAACCTCAATTATTAAGCCAAAGAGAAAAGATTTTTGATGTAAATAATGTTGCCTTTGGTGGAACACGAAATATGCAACTTAAATGACTGAAGGATTCTGCCCTTACGAGACCCATCACAAACCCCAGAAACTTTGATACGCTACTATAAGCTTCAAGAGAACAGAAATTCACGGGAAGCCTTAAAATAATCAGTGTTGCCGTGAATGCAGCGTGGTCAGTGAAGCACGAGTGATAGCGTGGTAATGGCTGCAGAGCATCGCTGCAGAGAGGATGGCTTCCGATTTACTGCAGTTGTTACCAAACAGCTGAATGCTTTTTTGGGAGTCTTACTACATTCCTTGCTTCAATAATATTTCTCTCAGTTTTCTATCTGTTAATTTTGTTTTTGAGAAGAACAAAATCTATTACAAATTAATTACATTTAAGTAATCCAAACCCTTCAGCAAGGACAGTAGCTTCTTTCAGGTTCTTTAATTTCAATTTGTGGCTTTAGGTAAATAATTTTTATTAAAAACATCCATGTGAAAGTATTAAGCACAGGGAGGTTTTTCTGGTTTGCTTCAAAGTTGATTTATTTTATTTTATTTAGCAGCCGTTTTATTCCCTTTCTTGTATAGAGATACATTTTAATTGCATATCCAAACAAAGCTATTCTATTTTACTAAATGAGTGAATAATCTTCTGGAAGGACATTTGATTTCGAGAACAGCACAACCCACATCTGTTGGTCTCATTGTTACGGTTTCATGGTGTTCCTGATGATTCATGGCAAAGGGCTTTTTGTTTTGATTCTTAATCAGTGGCAAATGCTAATTGCAGAGATGTTCAGGTTGTATTATCAACTGCTTCTATCTGTATAACAACTGAAGAATAAGGAAGTTTCCGAATCCATCTTTTCTTCAAAAACATTTTGAGAAACCCATAAGATGTTTTCATAAAAGGCAGCTGGTAATAGTATATTTTTCAGACTTATCTTGTGCATGTCAAAAAAAAAAAAAAGATGTAATATTTTGCATTATGTGTGTGGCTAAGCATGAGCAGTAGTTTATGGTCTGTGGTGCAAAGCGCAGTGCCAGGTTTATTCAGCTGTGTGTCCTCTAGCTATGCAGTACTAATTTTCTATGCTTGGTATGTCTTTTAACAGAATGATGGATGTCCGTTCACTGTGTGGGATGTGTCAGTGTTTGCTAAACAAGGTCTGTGCTTCTTCATTAACTTTAGATAAACTAGCAGAGGTATTTCACCCTCCGGGAAATATCAGTGGTAGCACAGGATGCTGGAATGAGTTATATAGTGTTATGCAGGGTTTGTTCTGCATGTTTTATGTTTCTGGGAATTTCTGAAATGATGAAACTTCTTCTTTCAGCCCACAAACAATTTCAGTGTCCTAGACTCTTCAGTGTCCCAAGACTTTGTCTACAAGTTTGATATTATTATTTATTTATTTTAACTTGGGGTTTGTAAATTTGACTATTTCCTAATACTGCTGGAGAACTGAAACACTTTGGCCGATAAATGAAAACAAGTCTCCCAAAACTGGTGGTAATATGTTGGAGGGTTTTTTTGTGTGTGCATTCCTTTCCAAATGTACAGATAAGAGCCTGAATTAAAGGCAGAAGATGCTTCAATTCACACATCCGCAGGTAGCTAAAAGCTTGAAATGCCCATTATTGCTGTCCTTGGCCTTTCAGCTCGGTGCTTATCTGGGAACTGTGAAGCTGGTGTGGCACTGAACCAGTCTTCGATTTGAATTGGAATGATCAGAAGAATTTAGCTCCCTCTGTTTGCTGCCAGACTAGAAGGAGCTGTGTCGAGAGAATTTTTTCCTAATATACTCCTACTTGCCAGTGGGATGTATTCATCAGTTTGTCAGAGTGGGAGTAGCAAACCTGTACATTGATGTGACTCAAGTGAACTATTCTGCAGGCAATAGAAATTAAGTGGCATCTTTGAAATACGTTTCCTAATAACGCATGACTTATCATCACAGTGCCTCTACCTTCTTGATCTTCTTCCTTACCTGGTCTTCATATCCCAGCAAGACTGCTTCTTAAGCTTGCTTTTGACCATCTCTCTGGTCATTGCTAGCTTCTTCCATACCAGCATCTCGGTAACAGGCAGTTCCTCTTGGTTTCTCATGCATATGAAATGCCCTCGCTCTCAGAACTGCAATACCCCTTTCAGTAGGGACGTGGCAAGATGACTTACTGCTTCCTCTGTGGTTCTTGGCTTTCAAATTGGGCAGGTGCTTAGCAGTTGCTACTGCTGCTAGAAATTACATAAACCATGTAACAAATCAAATAAATTCATAGCCAAAAATATTTTTAATTAATAGTACTGCGGTGCAATTACCCTTCAAAACTTGTTGGCTCTAAATCTCTCTACCTTACAATCTTT
The DNA here is from genome assembly GCA_008711295.1 of Anarhynchus alexandrinus. Taxonomy (NCBI): domain Eukaryota; kingdom Metazoa; phylum Chordata; class Aves; order Charadriiformes; family Charadriidae; genus Anarhynchus; species Anarhynchus alexandrinus. The sequence continues at coordinate 1,162,657 of VUYV01000152.1, forward strand.
AAAACTGGTTTAACCCTACTAATATCAGCAAATACAATACAGAAGTAAAATGATTTGCTGTTATTGCTATGAAAGTATTTGAATACTACCTATTTAATCTATTAATGTAAATTTTGGCAAGAAGACAGGAAGTTAGAGAAGTGAAGTTATTGGTAGCAGAGATAAAGAACTTGTTTCACTGTATGCTTTTGTATCTGTTACAATTGGTATCCTACAAAAAGGAATTGATGCTATTGTCTTGTGTAATAAAAGCATTCAGAGTCCCCCAGTGTGTGTTCTGGAGGAGAAATTTGTGATAGTGGTGCACAAATGAGTTGCCTTAAGACTAAATCCTGGAGATAGCCTCATTGGGTAATGGTGCACTGATCTCTGGGCAAGAAATTATCCTGATTTGTAACTAGGAGAACATTTCTGGGGTAGTGCATCCATACCTCGTTTCAAAGAGTAGTGTCTTGTGATTATAACCTAGTGAATTTAAGTTTCTGGTTGTTTTCATAAAATGGGCTCAAATTCTGTGTGCCTCAGATAGCATCTTACATGTGGCAAATGCCATTTGAGCGGTTTAGTGTGGTGCAAGTTTTAAAAGAAGCACAAATGAACTTCTTTTCTTTGCCTATGGTACAGGGGGAGCTGAGTCAGCTGACAACTGGTACCTTGCAATAACTTCTGTTGGGTAATTGAACATCTGTTCTTTATTCCAAACCTAGTCTTACAAAGGAAAAGGAGATGGGAAAGGCTTCCTTTTCTGTGTCTGCTTATTTATGCCAGAGGGTTTTAAACCTATGTTTTATTTACAAAAATTGAGGTAACTGACTATTAGTGACTGCTTTAAGGACCTCTTCATGACCACTGGTAGCAACACTTGGCAATACTCCACTGGAGGAGCAACAGGAAGCCCATTTTGTGAACTTGCTGACAAAACATGTTTTCAGGCAAAGGGAGCAAATCTCCTGCATGGTAGAGGTCTCCCCAGAGTTGTGCTTGCAGCTGAGACAGATTTTCGTTTGTTGTTTGTGCTGTGTTATGCTATACTTTTTCTTTGAGAGAGCGATATAAGTAATTGATGCACTCTCTTATTAAACTTTCAAACTTTTCTTTCCCCCTTAAATACAACATCAACAAAAAAATCTTATTGGTAAGCATTTATTATGTTTATCAATACAAACATTGATATATAGATTAACTTTTTTTTTTTGTTCTGGATGTTGATGCCACCCATAATAATGAATCTTACACTTACGGGATCATCTTCAGCACTGTCATCCATGTTTCTCTGATAAAGATGTGCTGAAATTTTAAGTAGTAATTAGGTCACTCTTCTTCATGCATTTGTTTTTCCATGTCAACGTGTTTTTCTCACCCCCTTGTTTTGCTTATGCTTTGAAAATAAAGCATGTCTCTCTTGTTCAAGGTACAAGGCTTGTTACATTTGAGTACATTTTTCAGAACTAGTTTCCATGCTTTTTAAACTTCATTTGGAGGACTCTGAATAAATGTTCATTTCCGGAAGTTAACTATGACACAGCAAAGAAAACATGAGAAAAATGCATTTACCAGTGCAACTGTGTTGCTTGGCTGCACAGTGTGAATACTGAATGCACACTTTTTAAATAAGTTAATAAAATAAAAGCCTTTCTTTCTTTTTATAATTATGCAATTTGCGGATGCAGTACTGAAGCCCAGTGTTCAAAGCCATTGACCCTGGCATGGTGGTGGATATTTTCAGGGGTCAGCTGCAGCTACACAACTGCTTCTGATGAGTTTTACCTAATTTAATTGAAACTATCACACCCGTTTTGCCCAAGCAAACACTAATGCTAGCTAGAGTCGAGCTTATTTTTACATAGTTTAATTGCTTCCTGGGGCATGTCAGGTTTTGAGTAAAAACGTAATATTATGTAGCACTGAAGCACTGTTTGTAAAGAATACAAAATGTGCAATAAAGATGTGAGCTAAATTATATGTGTGTATACACCTATACGTATATATACATACTTAGAATACATACTTCCCTTAAACAGTGCAGTACTTCTTCAGCTCATCTAAAAGAGGTACTGTAGCTCAACCCCAAGGCCTGGGCTTGTTATGGGAAGGAGTAAATGGAACCTGCGGGTGTTCTGCTGGACACTAACTGCATAGGTCTTGTGGGCAGAGGAGGCTGTTCCCAATGGGAATGGGAAAGGCTGGAAGACAGCAGACAAGCCACTTCTTGCACCATCTGCTGCTTTTATATAAGAGGGGGACACGTGTATCTGATATGAGCGCTGTCTATGAGTCAGAGATGATAAGGAAGGAAGAAATAATAGAGGCAGTAAAGCTAGGGAATAAAGAAAGAGAACAGCATTTAGTCTGCAACATATGTATGAAAGAAAAGTCAAAAACCTAGTTCTACCTTCTTTTGTTGAAGAGATAAAACTCTTTAAGCATATATATTGTCATGATAATGAATAAAACAGAGCATTTATCAACCTGAAGGGAGCCTGAGACATCTGCTCTGAGTGTGGACCAAGCTTAAGTAATATGAAAGGTCTTTGCAACTTTATATGAACAAGTTGTTCTTATCCATATGCACTTCACAGTGTACTAATGACAAATACCGTTTTTTAAGGTCAGCTTCTTTGAAATCCATAACTGTCTGTGAATATTGCATACCTGCAAGCTGCTCTAAGATTTGCATGACTCTCTTCCCCACAGGTATAGATTATAAGACTACAACAATTCTTCTGGATGGCCGACGAATCAAGCTACAGCTCTGGTAAGCACTCCACCTTTCCTCATATTTTATATTTCAAAGACACAAAAATGCAACTCTTCAGGGCAGGAGTTCTCCCTTATGCTTCAGAAATATTTAGTCAACTGAGGAAGAGTGAACCAGGCAGCTAGCCCTTGGAGTAAGTCACGCTTTCTCTTTACCTCCATTTTGCATCTATTTCATGTAAAATGAGGGACTCTACGGTTTCTTTCCGTGAGAGATGCATAACAAATGCAGAAGAAATGCACAAAAGAGTACAAGTGCCTTCAAGATAGATTCAAAATGCCTTCAAATATTATAAAATGTGCTGGTAACGAAAACCATGAAAGTACCTTAGAAAGAATACAGTGGTAGTATAGCAACAGCCCTTTCCTGAATTTATTAATAGTAATGGTCAACTAAATAACCACAGTATTAAAAAAAAAAATCCCCATCATTATTGCTTCTATAATTTAATTGATATTCAATCTGGTGTGATTTGATCTTTACAAAACATGTGGAGAACAAATAAAACAAATAATTATTTTACAACAAATGTTTTTCCTGTAGGGTCAAATATTTTGGTCTGTCAGGGTGCTTTTGTTAAGGTTGTTTGAAGATGGCCATCTTCTGGTTCATTTAGAAATACAACTTGAAAAATGCAGCAACATTACTGCCTCTTTAATGCATTGTTTACCTCTTTCCCTAAAGTCATGGCATAAAAGAGGGAGAAGTAAGATCAGTGCAGGACAAGAAGGAGATGGAGTGTGATTTTTTAGGAGTCATAATCCAGATAAATTGGAGAGGCAGGTTCTAGGAACAAACGGTGTTTGGATAGAGCAGAGAATTGGAGGTGAAAATGAATTATTTCCTCCTAGACAATCCAATTCCATTTCCATCTTTGTGTTTATTTTTGTTTGAAACTTTCTTAATTACTGAAGTTAAATGCCTGTGTCAAAGCTAAGTGATTTTTAATTTATTCTTCACTAGGGTTTTTTGCCTTTGATTTTCAAAATAATGTTTCGAATGTTAAATGCAATGATGGATAATAGTACTCTGCCATATGGTATCTTCATTACTTGATATTTTGTTCACCTACTTTCTTTTTCTTCTTCTGTCTTCCACTGTATCTAGCTTAGCAAAAATACCACATAAAGCTTATCTGAGAAGCAGCCAGGAAGGAGATGTTTTAATTCTTTTTGTGAAGGGCAAGGATGTTCTTTGGACTCCTTAAAATAACAGATTGGAAATGTTTCTACAGTTGACCATATATGGAAATATGTGCCTTGCATTTGAAGATCTGTAATCTACCTCAAAAAGTCTTTATGGAATTTTGCTTCTTATCATGTTCTTCACTTTAAATTTGATTTTGCTTCCAAACAGTTTATGCACTGATTTTTATTTATTTTTTTTTGTGCATGCTTTTCTAAAAATCTGTGCTGTGTATGACTCTGTAGGGATGCCTTCATCATACTAGACTCGGGATGAACTACTGCTGCTGTAATCAAGAATAAACTGGTTTTCCATTAGTTTCCTTGGTGATAGCTATTGTTTCCTCCCACTTTTCTTTTGCTGTGAAAACAGAATCTTTCTTCAAGCTGAACTAAATGCAAAGTCTAGTGGCATATGTACACTTGAGTAACAGCCTTTGTTTTCCCAGGGCAATAACAAGAGTAAAGTTTGAAGTTCTTGTCCTCTTATCCTGAGAGATCTGAGAAATGTAGAGGAAAGGGCGGAATGCCAGTGGGGAAAAAACTGCTGAGATCGAGAAGAGCTCTTATGCATTAGTGACTGCTACTGCATGACTAATGGAAGAAGAGCTGATACTGATCAGTACAGATGAGTTAATCTAGCTGAACTCTTAACGTAGGAGGCCACCTACTTCTTTTAAATATATATAATTTATTTTGTTCAGGGATACATCAGGGCAAGGGAGATTCTGCACCATATTTCGGTCTTATTCAAGAGGTGCTCAGGTAAGCAAAGTACAACTTTCTCAGTGATGAGTAATGGTCATTGGATAAATGAAAGCAGAGCCAGCAAACCATCGGTGATGGCTTCTGTAGCTCACTTGTAGATTGCATGCAAATTCTGTAATGGTCTGAAGATAACGTGAGACACGGGAAATAACAAGGGGCAGGATTTTCTTTTGGGGAGGGGAAATCCATGAGACTGAAGTTGAATCAGGGTAAAATACAGCGATATATATTCTTATGCCTTCTTGTTGATTACCTCAATAGCTTCAGCATGTTATCTTACTTTGATCATGTGAAAGCTATGCTAATGCTACTTTTTAAAACTGTGTGCCAAGTAAGAGAAATTGATAACATAAAACTGTCAAGAGTAATGTGAAAACTACAGACATAGTCTAAAATGTGATGAAATAGAATGCCTTGTAAGGAAATGACCTTAAAAAAAGAAAAAAGAGACAGTAAAAGTCACTATAACTTCAGACTTTAAAGTATTGCTATAGTTCATGACATGTATTGGTTCGGATGAGTTCCATCTGTTATGTTCCAGAAGTGCACAGAGCATTGAATTTGCAAGCTACCAAAAATCTGTATTTGCTACGACTTGTGGTGTGTGTATGATGAACCAAACTTGTCCATTATAAAAAGAAACATTAGACCCTAAAACTAGTCAGAATTTCTGCCCCTTAGCTGATCTGTAATCTACTTGGAGAGGTGGGCCTTGATTTCACAGGGTGCTGAGGTTCTGCTCCATTGAGAAGCTACTCAGCATCTTACAAGATTATTTCAGAACTGGAAAATTCAAAGATGGCATTCTCTGTGTTATACCTCTTTTAAAGTTAAAATTTTTATTTTTTTTTTTTTAAATACAGGGAGTGATACTAGTGTATGATATTACAAATCGTTGGTCGTTTGATGGAATCGATCGATGGATAAAAGAAATAGATGAGGTAAGGTACAATCCCAGAGTGTCACTACTCTAACAGCTGACTAAGACTGACTGCTTATGATATTTTCTGCTGTTTTTACTGGCATTTGCAGGCAGTGCTTACTACAAAGTTACCCAAGATGCCAAGTTTACAATGTTCTTTCTATGTTTATAATTCTAGAAAGTTGGAAACATATCAGCTAAAGTGTCTGATTTCTTTAAAGGTGTTGATGGAAAGCATATGGAGGGCAAAGATTTCATATTGTAGTCCCACTCTTACTATAGATTTACCACATCATCTGCGCAAGCCTGTCTTCTCCGAGGAAGGGATGTTTTTAGATCAGAGATTCATAGAATAATTTAAGCTGGAAGGGACCTCTAGAGATCATCTGGTGCAACCTGCCACTTAGTCTTTAAATCTTGAAAAAGCTTTTGTTTCTTTTCATTGAGGGAAGGGGAAAATGGAAGCCAAACTATTAATTTTTTTAATGCTTCTCTTTGCTCAGCATGCTCCTGGTGTACCAAAAATCCTGGTTGGAAATCGCCTTCACTTAGCCTTCAAGCGCCAAGTGTCTACTGAACAAGCACAAGCCTATGCTGAGAGGCTGGGCATGACTTTTTTTGAAGTCAGTCCACTTTGTAATTTCAATATTACAGAGTCCTTTACTGAGCTAGCGAGAATAGTGTTGATGAGACATGGAATGGACAGGCTCTGGAGGCCAAACAAGGGTAAGCAATGCACATTGAAAATGTGTAAATTCAGTCCTAGCTAAGGTTTATGGTTCATTAATGTAAAATAACTTTCAGAAATTTTAACCCTGATGCAAAAACATCAAAAAAGAAGAGCCAGAAATTCTGTACAATTTGCTTTCTAGACAGAGAATACATATCTGCAGGCATAACCTGCTGTTCCTGCTTTTGTAGGGAGTAATATATCTTTCCTAGGACTTACATGCTCAGTCATCTACGCATTAAGACATAAGTAGGAAACTGAAGCAGCAGATTTTTTTTTGGCTAATGTGTATGTGGGAAAGGGTGTGGGAGGAGGAATGAGAATTCATCCTGGAAGTACAGAGTGCATGCAGAGTGCTGGGTATGCTACAACCACGTGGCTAACAAAAGCATGCTATTATAATGTGAGTTTTATGTCTGTTTTTAAGTACTGAGTCTGCAAGACCTTTGTTGCCGTGCCATAGTTTCCTGTACCCCTGTGCATCTTGTTGACAAGCTCCCTCTCCCTGTTGCCTTAAGAAGCCATCTCAAATCTTTCTCCATGGCAAATGGCCTTAATGCCAGGATGATGCATGGACGCTCATACTCCCTCACATCCAGCCACATCAGTAAAAGGAACAGCTTAAAGAAAGCGAAAATCATCCGTCCACCACAGAGCCCACCAAAAAACTGTACAAGAAACAGCTGTAAAATTTCTTAAGCTCTCTAGGGGAAAAGGAACCTGGACAGAATCCCCTCGTGTGAAGCGCTGAACACAAGGACTCCATGTTTAATGGTTGAGTACACTCTGTGTAGGTATCACACTACATAGACAAAACCAAGAAAAATAAGTCTTATTTTAGAGCTTGCTCACTCCAGTAACGCTGCTTTGGAATGAATGACATGCTCAGTGCAACTGAAAGGATGTGACGTTTTGCTCTTGGATTTCATACTGCGTTTTAGTTTCTGATGTGCATGATGCCATTGTTTTTACTAGTAGATGTATCTTCATATAGGGGATAATTATCATTATACTCAGTTCTTAATTCCATGAAATCTGGAAAGTGACTTACTGTGTAATTGTATAAAATCCTGTCTTTTTGCAAACTCTTCAAAAATATAAAATGAGTCATCAGTTTGCATATTCAGGCAGAGGTTTTAAAATGCAATGTATTGTATACATTGTTAAATTCTACAAACAGTGTGACAAATTCTAGTAATACTGCAATTGTGCATTTGGATTTTTTGTAAAGCTTCCTTGATAACTTTGAAGCACTATAACTTAACTAAGCTAAAAATGTATATATAATTATTATGCACATACACAACAAGGTTTTGTCCCATTAGTGTATGTAATAGATTTGATAAAGTTTTTGGTATGTTATTTAATACTTTGGGGAATTAATTTGTGGTTTAAATACTTATTTTTCTGTAAAAAGAAAATATAAAAAGATTACATTTTATACCACTCTACAAGAAAGTTCTAGGAGGAAAATGCCAAAGACACTGTGGTAAAAGGAATATGACTTAAAGAGCTGCTTTATAAGGAAATAACACTATTTAAAAAATAAATGTTTCTGGAAAATAAATCCTATTATGCTTTCTTTAACTGGGGGAGGTTGTCTTTAGCTTCCTTTAGAAGAATTTGAAGAACAACATACATGAACTAGACACCAGAAAAGCAAGATCATCCTAAAAGCATCACATAATGCTTTTGATACAACATCTGTCTTCAAGACTGTTAACTGAAATATGGAAGGATAGTACTCATCAAGTCTTCCTTCTGTTGGAAGGAAGGAATTGTGTGACTTGTTCTCCTGAGCAATGACAGTCCTTTGAGGTGATGGTGTAGCTTCATCCCAGTTTCTTCTAGGTGTCTTCATTACTGTGAGATACCATCAAGTTACGTTATCTGTCATTTTCCTTCTGGATCAGCAGAAATGTCCACAGTCTCTGTATGCAAGTAGGGAAAATTCGAGACAGTAAAATGCCCAAGTTATGCCAGGACCTGGACCAGTTAATGCATCACTTCTTTAAGAAAAGTGCAATCAAGCACAAGTCTTCTCAGAGCTAAAGACTAAATGGGAAAACAAAGTGCGGTGGAAGGAATTCCTGTCGGATCGCTCCCCCGGTGATGAGGAGGCTCCACCTGCTGGTGTGTCCCTGCGGAGTGAGCCGCAGAGAAATGCTGTCGGTGTCAGGGTGAAGTTGTTAGACTGAAGAAATTGCATCTCCACAGGTACAGAAAATTTACATAGCAGTCTACAGCTACAGGAGCTTAAACCTGAATCTGAGACATCCGTACCTGGGGAGCGGTCTGGTTATGTTTGACTACCACCTGTGTGCAGGATGAAAAGTTCTCTTCCATGCATAAGCTTCTTCTGAAATACAGTCTCGGCCTCCTCAGTCACCAGGTCATCAGTTTGTTTCCTCTCTGTATGCACTATGCAGTAGGAATGCCTAGCTGGAGAGGGCATTAATATGGATGTGTGTGTCCTCAGGGTCAGATTCTCTATTCCTCCTGCCAGCCAGTATAAAGACTAGGTAAGGAGGAGAGGCTAGAGCAGCACTCCTTCCCGCTGCCTGCAGCAGTCCCACTGGAGTAACTGAAGCCTGAGCTTGTAGTTGGAAAGAGGAAGACTTAAAAAAAGCGAGGAAGGGCTTGTTGTTTCATGTACCAAGTGTCTTGAGTGCCCGAGGAGCCCAAATCTCGTAAAGATGCAATGTGATTATTTATTTTGTTTTTGTCTAGATAGAAGAGTGCATGAAGGATAATGTACCAACTGGTCACTGCAGATAGTTCCAGGACTGCAATAAGCCATTGTAGAGGAAAAGCTGTAGTAATTTCCAAACGGCACTCTGCAGTAGAGAAGAGCAGGTCACAAATCTGCAGTACAACATAAAGGCATTGGCGTGGAAGGCACAGAGCAAGTACAGAAAAGGAAGCAAATGCACACGAAGGATACAGGAGAACTGACATTCGTGTGTGCTTTCAGCTAATCATATGGTCATGAAATAATTCTGGTGGGAAGGGGCTTCAGCAGGCCATCGCCTCCCTCAGCTCGCTTGGAGCTTGGATTGGGTTCCTCAGGGCCTCGGGTCTTGAAAACTTACGTGTTTTCAAGTTTGTTTTTTTGTTGGTGGTGTTCGGGTTTGTTTTTGTTTGGGTTTTTTCAGTTTTGGGGGTTTTTTTTTTGGTCAAGTTAGGGGATCCCCTATTTCAGCATATTCTAGCTGTATTTCTTCTGTTCTTACGAGCCCGATACTCTGTACGCCCTTGATGGGGGAGCTTTCTACCCCATGGCCCCCTACACCCGGGGGGTCCGGGGCCGTGCTGTCCCACTAGGGCCTGCCCTGGAGCTCCGCGGCCGGCGGCCCGTGGTGAACCCCCCGTGAGGCGGGGGGGGTCCCCGGAGGCCCGGCCCAGGTGAAGCGACGGCCCCGTCCTCCTCAGGCGCCCCCAGGAGCGGACTCAGTGCCCGCGGCCTGTGCTGGCGCCACCCTCGGGGCACGTCCTCCTCGAACCAGCCCCCTGAGAAACCCCTCTTCCTCAGAGACGCGCAAGGCTGGAGCAGACCCGCCTCCTCTTCCCGCCCAGCGGTGAGTGGGCCCACTCCCCTCCCTCACATCCACCCGCACCCGCCGCCATTCCCGGCCCGCAGGGGCGTGGCGCGGCGCCGCTCGATCGCTCGGCGCTCCTCGCGCTGGCGGGTGGATGGCCTCTGCGCTCGGCGGCGCTGCCTGGCAGGGTCGGAAGCAGCCGCCGGCCTGTCCGCCGCGGA